>VZTQ01009240.1:0-13310 GCA_013400755.1 Pelecanoides urinatrix
GGAACCCAAAAGCTGACATCATGCACATAGAAATGTTGACAAAGAGAAAACACTTGAAAAGCCACGTGGCAGTTACCCGTAGCCTGTACACTGACACCCCTGGACAGTCTCTGCGTTGAAAGAATGAACATCACTCAAGACAAACCCGGCTCTTGCTGCCACAGCCAACCATGTGCCAGCAGTTGTGCTGCTCTGTCCTTGGCTGATGAGGTGTCCCACCTCATCCACTGCTGAGCTGGAAGGAAAGCCAGACAGTAAGGAAAATTCTGCTAGGACACTCAAAAGCTTTATAGTGCCAACAAAACATCTGCAAAGTGGCAACAAGCTGTATCATGCAGTTGGCATAGCACTCTATCTGGTTTATTCACCGCAAAAAAGAGGGCAAAATGCTGCTGCTGCCCAACCTCTGGGGTGGTTGCTGACTGAACTGAGATGCTTGTGTCCCCCTCCACCGCAAGGTGAATGCTGAACACCCCTTCCCTGAGATGCTTGATTACTGTCCCCAAAAAAGGGTGTTGCTGATCCTCTTGAAGATGGTTCCCGACCTGCCCCCAAAGATAGTTGCCAGCTCTCATTGTCAAGGCGATTGCTGACGCCTTGCTGCAAGGCGGCTGCTGATCCCCTCTCTCCCCCCAGCTATAGCCCCCATCGTGTCAGCTGTGGTGTCCAGGATGCGGCACCCCACTCTGTACCAGGGCATCACGCCAGACTCCTTCACAACCACAAAGCGCTTCTATTTGTGTTTCTAAGAAGCTGCTGTACTTCAAATGTGACTGCATTTCAGGTGCATTTTAGTGCAAGAAGGAGGACGGCTTTTTATGTTGTATTCCTTTCACTGCTATTCTGTACAGAACCTGCCTGTCACTTCCAGAGACCCTGTTTACAAACTTACTTCAGGAAAGAGAACAGGTTAGAGAGCAGGGTTGGGGCACAGGAGAGCTGAACTATATGGCTGTATTGATGCAGGCATGCTTTTAGTTGCTTTATGCCTTGACTCCCCGGCTGTGAAAAGGGTTTAATGACACTCGTCTGGGTCTGGTGCATATATGTCTTTCATGACTTAGCACAGGGACCATCTCTATAGGTAAGTCAATGTCAAATACGACGTGGTGCTGGTTTCCTTAGTGCTATTGCGATACAAATAATAATTAGTATTTCTGAAGGGTAATTGTCATTGAGTCTTGACCTGGAATTTTTAGCTGCATATCAGATCTGAAGAAATTCTTGGAGGAAGCCTGATCCAGGTGGAAGTGCAAGCTACTTCTCCGTTGCATTTGTCACGAGGTGCTCTGGCAATGGACCCTTTTCTGCCTGCGTTCTGGCAACAACGGTAAAGAAACTGGACGTAGAAGTTGAACGTGGTGAGTTCTTTTTATGTGCTCTCAAATTCAGCCTTACAGACAAAGCTTTTGCATTCCTAACTTTGTGGATTTTACCAACAGGCAGTTAGTGGAAACTTGCTTCCACTGACGTGAGAAAACAGTAACATGAGTAAAGCAAAAGGATAAAGGGACTCAGCTCCTTAGATGTGAGAAAAGCTGTAAAGCTGAGTGGCTGGGTCTCTGGAGCTCTTGGATCCCGTCCACATTCCCAATCAATAAACTTGGGTTTCGTCATTTTTCCTAACAATCCATTCTCCTTGATGGCATGGCTCTAGTCTACAGTGCTTTATTTTACGTGGCTCTTCTGCACCCTGATTTCCTGTTTGCTTTCCCATTTCTGTGAACAGACTGTGTGCTGGTGCTTGCACATACTGCATTTTAAGCTCTGCTCTCCTTTATAGCTGGCCCACTACTACAATTCTTTCTCTACTCTGCGGTTTGTGGACTCGCTCATGCAGAAGGAAAGAAAGGATGGAGAGACGTGCTTAAAGCAGAGATTGTGTATCTTGCTCCCTGGGTCAGCAGAAGCTCTACGAAAGCAATACAGTGTGCAAAGCAAAATCAATTGCTTCTCTGATTATTGTAGCACTGGCGTGGGATCTGCAGGACCAGTCAGCTGCTCATAGTTCACAGGCCATGGATTTCTCCAAGTTGTGGATAGCGTATGTTTTTGGTTTTCTGTCTGTGATGCAGCCAAAGGCTTACGAAAGCACTGCCCAAGACAGCAAAGCCAGTAAGGGATCCCAGCAGAATGGGTACCAGCATGGCAGAATCAGGACCTGGAAATAAAGAAAGAAGTATTCAAGCAGTGAACAGCATTAAGAGAGAGAGGAAGAAGGAGAAGGTTAAACTCCCATTCGTCTTTATAGCATGCCAAGCAGGTATGGCTAAGTTTCTTTCCATAGAGTAGTCTGAAAGGGTAGTGCCTTTTCAAACACACTACCTTCTTTGCCATAAGATCCTAGCAGTAAATATTGTTTGCATAAGCAAGTAAAGACACAAGAAGTTAGGTGACTCTCAGGGATGGTGCCAGTGGATTTAAGAAGTCTCTCATGCTCATGATGTGCCAGGTTCAGCGTCGCTCCTTTCTAATAGCTGGACTACATCTAATTAACATTGACCAGCTGCTGTATTTCACCTATGAACAGAAAGAAAAAAGAAAATACTCCTGACTCATGACCAACCTCATTCTGCACCTAATGTTCCGAAGTTAAATTTTTTTCCAGTTACCGGTGATGGTGTTTCCTTGCTGTACCAGATAACTACCTCTAAATATGAGGACTCTTCCTTAAGCTCAGTACAAAAAATTACTGCATTGCTCTTCCATTCTAAAAGCTGCAAAGCTAACAGAAAAAAATATTCAAAAGGAGGCCCCTATACCCTGATTCCTCCTATCTCATCTCATCTCACCTAAAACCCAGACACCTGAAGGAAAGAGTTAGTGGATGTCTCTCACAATTATTTTAATGACATTCCTCATCCTCAGTCAACATGTTTCACAAAAATACTGCAACATACAGGAAGATTCTTTTCAGCTAGAGAACATTCTGCCTTATTTTTCTCCCCTCTCCTCCTTCTAAAGCTTCAGTTCCTGCAGAGGATACATTTGGCTGTGTCTTCTGTCTGAAAGTCTATCAGATCTGATACTGGTTAACCATGATGTTTGGGATTTAGGAAGGCCGAAACAAAGATGAGGAGTTGTTGGAATATAATCTAGTCATGCCAGATGGCTGTCAAGAAAGTTGTTAAAAGTGTACTGTTTTTCTTACAGCAGGAAAAGTCAAACAGAAACTTCAGCAAGAGAGACACAGAGAGAAGAAAAAACAGGAGACCCACTTTCCACAGGTTTATATAGAAACCTGTTCTTCATTCTCAAAACTGGACCAAATGAGATCAGGTTGTGCAGGTTTCCATAGCTGTTCCTGTCACTTGGCTGGAGGAGTGGCTCCACACTTTCAAAGCAGTTCTAGGAAAGACATATGGAAAACATTTGAAAGTGTACTGGCAGCGCCTGAACAGAATCTCCTGCACTAGTGACTGTGCACAGTCCACAGCAGCCACAGTGCTGACTGGAGCCGGTCTCCTCAGATTCAGTCTTTGTCTAGCTGTGCTGTCATTCCAAAAAGTGAGTTGCCTAATGCTTGGACCAGCCCATATGTAAATCTCTATTCCCTAATTCTTCTTCCCCAGCGAGCAGCACCTATTGCTACCATTTCATACCATTAACTCATCTTCCAGACTTTTAACAAAAGGATTGACCAGATATGGGATGATCCTGATGTGGTGATTTTGTTACAGGAGATGGCTGAGTTTTTTCCCAGAGAGTCCAATTCTCTTTTTAGGCCCAATCGTTGTGTCTGCAGGCCAAGAAGTACTGTTAGAGCAAGCAGGGCATATCCAAGATACAGACATTCATCCTTCACATGCCCATGCAACTGATTTTCTAATTCCTGCCAAAGCTTCTTAAAAGCAGGCTCCGCCTGACGGGCTGAATTTTCAGAGCTTTTCTAGCTCTACTGTGCAGCTTAACCACTCAAACTTTCATGAATCTCTCTTCTACATCCATCTCAAACACTTCTTTGCACTATTTCTGTAGTGCTGTGCCTTTTAAATCCATAGCGTGACCTATGGCTAAGTATGAGACACTGTGCCAAGTGTTTCACAGAAGCCTTATCCCTGAGCCCTCCAAGCTTGTGGAAGCCTGAAAACTTCCATATCCCAGACCCAGGACAATCCAATACAGAGATAGATTTTAGCCCTTCCACATAATTCTACAATGCAAATTTATATAGCTCTGCTGAGCCTTTTACTTGTGATTCTCATATAAGGGTGTTACTTGCTTATTTGTTGATATGTTTCTTATGTTGATTACACAGAGCAATGGTAAATTGTGGTCGTAAAATGACAATAAAGCACTGCGACCTCAGTTAGTTTAACCGAGAATAGAAATTCGCAGGGCTTTAGGAGACACAGAGTATGCAGGAGATTAATAAAGAGCTGTATAAGCTGGAAGAAGGTGAAGCTCTGTAATCTACCATCAAGATTCTTTACTGAATTGGCTGTACTTGCTGGAAGCATCAAATCTTTCCAAAAGTTCTGTAGACCAGTGAGAACAGACCTGTCCCACATACCTGTTCACACCCTGTTTTGCCATGCAGACAGACATTAAGCTCACAGTGCAAATAGGCCATTGAATGATTCAGCATCTGGAACAGCTGGATGGTGAAGCTAGCAGCTCTGGACTTACTGCTCTGCAGTAACTGGATGTGTCTGCATTCAAATGGCAACCTGGCAAGGACAAATGGCAAAATGTTTCAAGTTCCAGCTCTCCCTGACTAAAGGTTGGGAAGAGGGCGATCTGCTAACACAGGTCTGCAGAAGTTCTAAGCCAGGTACCTGCATCTACAGAGTCAGAGTCAACCAAAAATCCAGAAAATGTCAGTGTCTCAGGCTGTACCTGTCCCTGCTGTGGAGGCTGCAGTCCTAGAGCAGCAGAACTGTTTCTTGGAGGTTGATTTTGCTACAACCATTAAAGCGGCTGCTGTAGTGCGATAACCATTCCCCGACCTAGACAAATTCAGAAGCACTGTAGAGGTGATCTCCCGCTATGGGGATCTGGGATGATATGGGCAAATCAGAAAGCTCTTTTACTGATGACAATAATGTATAGCACTTCTAAGGCACATTTCGTGCCCCGGTGGTTTTACAAACATCAACTAGTGAATCCTCCAATTTCCCTGTGCTCAACCCAGACAGGTTAGGCAAGAATAGCTGTGAAATGCTGATGGGGGAATGGAGGCCTGTGGAGAAGCCTGGCTCCCATCCTTGAACTGCTCTGCTCCTAGGCTGTGCCGTCCCCTAGCAGGGAGTGCAGGAGGATGCTTAAACCTGACATCTGTGACAGCAGGGCGTAGAGAAGCAGGACTGCTTATTTACAGAAATCAAAGGGTGACTTCCCCCCCCGCCCCCCGAGGGTTCTTTGTCTTACCAAGCCCTTAGTATTAATTACAAGGCAGCTAAGGGACCAAAGCGCTCTCAGACTCATTCTCGCTGCTTTGAGCTTACTCTGAACTCCAAAGATATCAGACTGCAGCCACAGGATACAAGAGAGAGGGTCCTCTAAGGATCAGCCCATTCCCAGCCAAGGCCCAAAGAGCTGTCTGAAGCTACGCCCAGCCCCGCAGCTCCGTGTCTGACCTGTGGAACAGGCAGCACATCGCGCCTGGTCCCCCCGGGTTGGCGGAAGGCGTCACGCAGCACGACCGGACCTGGAGCACGGGCTGGCTGCTGTTACTCTGCACAGCGATTAAAGCCAGGAAATTCTCCCGAGACGGCTCTGACCCTTCGACCTCAGGGCCTGCTTCTGCAGCAGGGCGCAGGCTCATCTGCACGGTGTAGTTACCGGAGCCGCAGACATCATCACTCACAACTGCAAGGCTTTAGGGAAAGAAGGAAAAAATGCTGAGGCCCAGCTAGGCTCCACAGCCTGTTAGGAATAAAACAGCATTAGGGTGGGTTTCCTCAGTGAAACAGTAAGTTGAAACAAATAAACAACATGTAGACCCTGGCATGACAGAGCCTCCCGTGATCAGAAACACCTCCTGCCTCTCTGCACAGTCAAGTCATTTGAACTGAGGGGAACTTGGAAGTGTTTTACTGTGTGGGAATATCTACCTTCTTTGCTAGCACATTTGATCACTTGAGCAATATAAAATGTATCAAGAATCAAAATCACTTGCAAAATTGCATGTAATTGCTTTTGGGAGGAGAGGCGGAGAGGCAGAGAGTCAAAGGCTATTGTGAAAAAGAAAATCAGGTCTGAAGGACAGTATTAATATCCAAAATGTGAAAAGACCCTTTTCTTTGTGTGTGTGTAATGTAATTGCTGAACAAACTAAGTGTTGTTAAAACCACAATACGGCATATCCATGTTACTGATCCCATGGAGCAATTTGGATATTAACCCCCCTCTTTAAATCACACAGCATAAATACGCAACAGCAACTGAGGTAATTACCCGTTCAGAATGGCAGCATCTGACTGCAAAACCCTCCTCTCACGTGATTCACTCAGCAGTGCACTGGGCGCCGAATCCAGCAGTGTTGGAACAGTTATTGAGCCTTCACCTGCTTCTTCTGTTACTTTGCTTGTTCTAACCATGTCCTCTGCCTCTGTGTTCAAGAACAGACTCTCAGATTGTCCAGTGTTTGCAACACCCAGCAAGGAATTCCCCTGTGGCATGAGCACTAGCAGACTCCGAGAAGAATACAAAGGGCTTTCTGGGGTTGGAGGGAACCGGATTAGATCTCTGGCTAGAAGCATCTCAGCATCATTGACAGCTACTTTATTGAAGACAGCTGACTGATTAGTAACCTTATTTACAAACCTATTAGCAGAGACAGAAAATGCTTTTAATGTAGATGGCCCAGTGGCATGCATAACAGTGTCAGGGCTGGAATGACCAGTCTCATATTCAATGTTCTCCTCCAGTGATACCTTCTCCAAAGGGCGTCTTGCAGATGCCTGATGTGGTGAAGACATGGGTGCCTGAGCGGGCAGCTGTCTAGCAGGGGCTGCATCTCCTTTCGCTAACAGGTCCTCACTCTTCCCCGTTGATGTAGAGACCACAGTTGATTTGTTCACTCTGGCAATTGTAGGCAGCACCATGTTTGGCTCAGATCGGATAGTTGACGTTGGCAGAAGAAACACTTTTTTGTTTGTAAGTGAAGTAGTGATATAATCAGTCTTAGCTGCAGAGAGGGAAGTCATTGCTAACGGAGACTGTAATGTGGTCTGTGTCAATTCAGGCTGTCTCTCAAGAGCAATAACAGATCCTGCAGACACAGATGATTGTACTGGAGTTAAAACAACCTTATTCCGAAGAACTGCTGGGGGGGATGGCTGTGTCCTTGTGTTAAACATGGCTGACAGAGACATGCTTGTTCCCAAGAATTTACCAGTTCCTATTTTTCTTGCACTTGTGCTGATTTCAGTTGGCTTTGTATTTTCTCCCATGTTGGCCTGTGAGAACAGCTTAGTAGGGGCTCGATGGATTTGGTCACGTTTCATGGCTGATAGCAGGGGAACATGTGTAGAAGCGGGTGAGGGTGAGCTTGCAGGAGAGTTGGTATACATCCTTGGATGGGTAATTGTAGACAGAAGCTTCCCAGAAACTGTTGTTTTCATTTGGACCTTTGTTGAAAATTGAGTATGTGCTGGTGCTATTGCTGGTCTCTCTGTCATTATAAAGGACTTAGGCACAACGGAAGTAAATTCCAAATGTTTAGTAAGATCGGGTTTTACAGAAGCAGTGCGGGTTTGTGCTGCTTTAGCATGCGCGGTGACACCTCCTGAACAAGCCCTGCTGCCCACTGCTGAATCTTTGTGATCCTTTCCAGCTGGAAGCGCCGAGAAAGCTGATGATGGGCTGGGTTCAAACTGAACTTGCGATGGCAGCCTTTGAAGTGACTCAGTACTTAGGAGACTTTGCGATGTGGACTGCAAAGGCATGATGCTTGTGAACATCTTTAATGGGTATTTTATGGTTTTAGCTGAGCGCAAGGTCAAACACTCTCTGCATTGTGTGTGGACAGAGGAAGGCGTGGTCACTAAGCCTTGGCCATGGCCGGTAGTTTGCAGGATTAGTTTCTTACTGTGCTGAACCTGATCTACAGTCCCTGTGATAGTAAATGGAGGTTGGGCAGGCATTTGAAAATCACGGAGTCCCTTTGCTGACCGTAAAGGAATCACAGAACAAGAATGTGGCTTTTCAGCGGTGAAAAATACTTTGGGGGAAATACGGGGGCTACGCTGTGCAGACACCACTAATGGTGGCAGAGTGGAGATCGAAGGCTCTGCTAATATACCGTTAAGTAAAAGCAAATCAGTCCCCTTGGCCTCTTGGGAATTGGGAGCAGGCACCTGCATCTCTTCAGGCAGCCTGCGCAGATGCATGGTCTGCACTGTAGTGCTAATCCTCAACCGTGGGTCCAGCAAATGATTTGAAGCTTGAAACAAACTAGTGATAGCTGTATAATTAGGATTAGTTCGTACTGGCTGAGAAGTTACTTCTGTTTTCTCTGCTTGTTGGTTAGCTGGAGTGGAGAGAGGAGTTTCAGGCCTCAAAGACTTACCGGTGGGATAAGAGGAGCTAGTTTTCATTGGGATATCATGGCTGCTTTCAGGGGTACCCAAATTCAGATCTTGCTTGTTTGTGAACAAGAGGGCAGCTTTGTGGTCATCTTCACCCTCAGGGGACCGCACCATCTGTAAACTTGGTCTGTCAGTGGGCAAAAGGATAAATACAGGCTTAACCAGAATTAAGCTAGAAGGACTCAGATTTTGTAAGTTTGCAATGTCCAGCGCTGAAGAATTTGATGCTGCCAGGATTTTCTGAACGGAAACCAGACCCCCAACACCAGCATTTGGGAATTTTGTAGGTAGAGGGGAATCTTGCATGGGCTGCAGGCATATCATGCCATTAGTACTTTTAAGCAGAAAGGACAAGTATGGGGATGATGGTAGCATTGTAAGTTGATCATCTCTAAAAGCACTGAGGTTTTTGGTAGCTGCATCGTGTGACATACCAAACTGCTGTACTAGGGCTTGTGCCAGATATGCTGGGATCTCATCAGAAACACTGGGCACCACCAGTTCAGGATGTGCTGTTCTTGAGCTGGACTGGCTTCCCTGTGCATGGAGTGAGGGCCGTTTTGAAGCAAAAGCTGCCAGGCTACCAGCTTGCTGGATCTGGGAGGTCGAAGGGGCAAAACTGTGAAGAGGAACTTTCTGGTTCATGTTGACATGTAGTCCAGAGGGGCTGGGGACTGGGCTGGCTTGTGGAGTCAGTGGGGGGGAACCAGTTTTACCTATCTGTTGTGGGAGACTTTTCTTTCTCTTGGAGTCTTCCACTGTGCTCATCTGCAGCATCATAGGGAAGGCTTCCTGAGATACAGGATGGGCAGAAATGCTTTGAACCCGAGACCCAGAACCAGTAGACCTGGATAAAGTTGGTATGTGAAGTCCTTTCTCAGCAGAGGTGGGGATGCCCATTAGCTGCCATCCAACGTAAGTAGGAAAAGATGTACCTGGTGGCTGAAGCCCTGCATGAACAGAATCAAAAGTGCTTACAGTTTGAAGGGCTGCGTTCTCAAAGGTAGACTTACTTGGAAAGAGTGCAGCTGTTACTCCTTTTAGCTCTTTAGTAGTTTGGGAAAGTTTAAATGTGGAAATCCATGATTGGCTTAATGAGGATGAATTAGCAGAAGCCTGTGGGCTCTCAGGAAATCTGGATTTTTCAGGTTTACTTATCATCTGATGATCAGTATCTCTTTGCAAAACTAGAACTGTGATTTCTTGAGAGCTCCTGTTGGTTTCTTGGGAAACATGTTGTTTAGTACAGTTGAGAGTCTGGGACAAAGAGAGGGGCTGTTGTCTATCTGTTGTGCTAATGGGCCCTTGAAATGGAGGTGGAAGCAAGTCATCATGAACTGGAGCTTCCAGATGCATCAATAATGAAGAAGAACGTACATTGCCTTGTGGGAGTGTCTGAAGAGCAGGCAACTGGGTTGGGTGTCCAGAACCATTTATTGCAGCTGTTGTTGAGTTTCGGGCTTTACTGCCTGTTGTTTCTTGCTTCAGAGATAAAATAGGGGAAAACGGAATAGCGCTTGTCAGCATCATTCTGGAATAGACTGCATCCAGGTCCCCTGAAGCTGGCTTTTGTAGGAATGCAGAAGTTGTAACTTTAGCATCCATACTCTGAGTCTTCTTCAGGTATACAGGTGTCACTCCAGCTTTGCTGTCAGGCTGGACTTGGGGTTTTGTGTCTTTTGTACTTTTGCTAGTGGGAGGCATTCCTGTTGGTAACCAATCCACCCTTGCACTTTCAAGAGCAATCTTAACTCCGGTGGGAAATGGAGATGCTGCAATTTCTTTTCTTGGAGGATGAAAATTTACCATTGAAGTCAGAAGAGACGTTTTAGGACTCGGCACCTCCATCAGCTTGATAACAGGAATGGAAGAGACAGCTGTAAACTCGGGAGAGTCTTGATGTATCCCTCCACTGAGAAAGGGCTGGGGCAGCCCAGTGCTAGAGCTGGTCGGCCTGAAACCAGCCTCAGTAATATTTTCTGGTTTTCCTTGCCGTGACCTGTCTGGCTGTTCCAGATGCATGGTAGCCTGTGATCCTTGTGTGGAGACAGGCATGCTTACGCTACTCAAGAGCTTGCTGGGAAATGTGTGTCCGCCCTGGAGTTTTAAAGCTGCTGCTTCTCTGTGCGGTTGCTCAGGCACCTCCAAGTTTCTAACCAACTCCTTAGGCAGCCCGGCTGTTCTTTTTGCAGCTGTCTCTGTATGGACAGGAATGTAGTCAGCTGTCGTTTCATTAGTAGGATCAACTGCTGGACTCTGAAAATTAAAGGTCACCTCATCTGAGTTATCTTCTGTACTGGAAAACGCTTTGCTGGGCACTGGGCTGCTCTCAGCTCTTGGTTGGGCTTCTCCAGGAAAGCTCAGGCTTAATGCTTCACTGACATGATGTTCATTCCTGGAGGCACCTAATGAACAGAAAACAAGCCCTTTGTCTATTCAGTTGTACATGAACTTTTAACAGCTTGCAGCAGCACTTTGCAACAGGCTGAGTGGGAAGCGGAAAGTTAAGTGGTCACTGGCTCCATTCAGAACCATACAGGAAGGAGGATGGGCAGCTCTGGCACTGCCATTCTTACAGCAAGCTGCTATAAATATGATCCTCTGCTGTTTATATTCAGTGTCATATGAAGGATGACACTTCATAATCCTGCCATACTGAGGCAGAACTGGCCAGAAAGGAACTCTTTATCTTAATTGTACAAGGATATAAATGACAGCCAAAGATGCAGGGAGAATGAAACCCTCAGGTTGCCTGAGGACAGGCTGGTAGCTCTTTGATAGCAAAGCAAGATTAAAATATACATGAATGAGCTCACTCACCTGGCTCTCCTTAACCACCCTTCCTCCTCCAATAACCCAGTCCTATGATGAGTTTCCTGATTCATACTGGGTGACCAGGTAGGACAAAGCTGGTTTGTTTTGTGGAAGTGACACAGAGCAGATAGAACATAGTAACTTCTCTACTTTTAACTTCTCAAATCAAAAGCTTCTCAAATCAAAATGACACTTTGTCATTTAAAGAGGCAGACCTACGCTTTAAAAGGCTATTGTTTTATCCACACATTTTACTTTTTTCTGTCTTCACATTCAGAAGGTTGACATTCCCAAGTATACTTTCAAAACCATGGGCTAAAATATTAACGTACTTTCGTCTCCATAAACTTTAAGCATTTTCCCTTTGGCACCTGCCAGCAAACACATGCATCTAAAAGCTAAAAGTGATTATGCATTTAAGTGTTATGCATTTAAATTATGTTTTTTGACAAAGGCAAAGCAGAAGTTTAGCAGTTTCGCTTCAGATGAAGTCCCTGAGGTTGGCATCCAAGTGTAGTGCCTTAAAGAGGAGATTGCAACTTCTCTGTGGTCATTTGGAGAACCAGTACTACTTTCAGTCAACGGCGAGCAGGATAAGCTGATATAAGGCAACTCAAAAAGCTGATATATTGCTAAAAAGGAAATGGAAGTTAATGGATGTTGAATCCATGTTAAATCTATAAAATATTTTGAATTGTGGTTTTGTATAAACAAATGAAACTCCCATGGTTTAGCCCCAACTCGGCAAAGCAACACAAGCAATCTGTCTATAAAAAAAGCACTTAATGAATCAAGGTCTTGTATAAAGAAAGTGGTGTAAATATCCACAAATACACCTTGCAGGGGGACAAGGTAATTTAAAAAAACATAACTAACAACCAAAACCCACAAAAAGAATACAGTTACTAATTAGGTGGAAAATTCTTTGACACCCACCCCCCCAAGTTTATCTTTACTGAAGAGAATAGTTTGCCTGAAGAAACAAGACTGCTTTCATTAGCCAAGTTAATTTTGTGTACACTTGCAGGGTATGCTCACAGGCACACAACAAGAGGTAGAAAGCAAAGACGGACTGCAATGAGTGACAGCAGCCCTAGGAACTTGTTTGCAGCATGACAGCATTACAAAGTCATCATTGATTTCATGCTGCCAGAAATATTTGGCAGGACAGCTGTTCCCAAAGAAAATCCAGAACAATGTGTTACTGCATGGTGAAGAGGGGAGCCCATGCTTAATGTGATAAACAGTGGTGCCTGGAAAAGTATATTCTGAACAAGGCTTCAGCAGACACAAGTTTGATCCTCAGTTCTGCTATGGACCTACTCTGTGAAAAGTGACTATTTTTCCTTTGCTTTCCCCCACCTGAAGGGGACAATATATTCTTTGGGGAAGGGACTGTCTCTTAGCTTGGCTGTGTAGTAGTAGCACAGCTGTGTCCTGATTTGGGGCCACTAATACCCCCACACCAGAAACCATTTAAACCAAATCTTGAGCCTTACAGCACAGCTGTACAAACAGAGAGAATTTGCTCCGTCATCTCATTGTTGTCACACACCTGAGACTGATGGCATAATATTTAGCATAGTTTTTCTGCTCACTGATAATAGAGGAAAGGAAGGCAGAAAGACAGCAACTGAGATTAGAACAATATGCATCACTCACCAAATAAATCCAATAGTCCAGCTGCAATCAGAATAAAACTGGGGAATTTTTCCTGCATCTTGTGAAGCAGCTCTTGAGTCACCCCGATAACAATATATTCAGACAGGAAGCAGCTCGCTGAGGAGTCACTGCTGCCTCTTAGCAACAGGCATTTGCTGAGTTTGTTCTGGAAGGGCAGAGTATTGGGTTATTTTATAAGAGCTTAGGCCAGACAGCAACCAATAATCTGTTCCAAAAAAAAAAAAAAAAAAAAAAGGGAAAAAAAAAAAAAACAAACCCGCACAAATTGGAAAAAATTTT
>VZTQ01009240.1:14060-36530 GCA_013400755.1 Pelecanoides urinatrix
TTTTTGTTGTTTTTTAGAAGAGCTGACGGAAAAAAGAAAAAAAAAAAAGTATAAAAAAAAAAAAAAAAAAAAAAAAGGGAAAAAAAAAAAAAGCAAGCCTGCACGAATTGGAATCAATTGATTTTTAACAAAAGAAGAGTGTGTTCACGTGTGTGGCAAAGATGGAAAACGTGATTGTAAACATGAGAGGTTGCCTATGCAAGGCAGCTCTTTATCTCTGAAAAAAGAGTTAAAATGCTACCTGGAGCACTGTGTGCAGTTCTGGGCCCCACCATTTTAAAAGGATGTGAAGGTGCTTGAATGCGTCCAGAGGAGGGCAACAAAGCTGGTGACAGGGCTGGAAGGAATGTCCTGTGAGGAGCGGCTGAGGGCTTTGGGCTTGTCTCGTCTGGAGAAAAGGAGGCTGAGGGGTGACCTCGTTGCTCTCTACAGCTTCCACAGGAGGGATGTGGAGAGGGAGGTGCTGATCTCTTCTCCCTGGGATCCAGTCATAGGACATGTGGGAATGGCTCAAAGCTGTGTCAGGGGATGTTTAGACGTGACATTAGGAAGCATTTCTTTACTGAGAGGGTGATCAAACATTCAAACAGGCTTCCTAAAGAGGTGGTCGACGCCCCAAGCCTGTCAGTGTTTATGAGACATTAGGACAATGCCCTTAATAACACGCTTTAACTTTTGGTCAGCCCTGAAGTGGCCAGCCAGTCGCACTAGATGATAGTTGGAAGTCCCTTCCAACTGAATTATTCTGTAATTCTAATTCTACCCAATAAGGGTCAGAAGGTTTTGCCAGTTTGTGCTGAGACAAATATACACAAGCAGCGGTCTGGATCCCAGATGGAAACACTTCACTAACGCTATCCATTTATGTAGGCATTTGGTTCTGTGAGCTCAAATAAGACGGACATTCTCTGCCCGTGACCCTCCAGGTAGGGTTAGGCCACAGAGGAAGGCTGCTGGTGGTGCTGCTTCTATCATTCTATCAAGCCTGCTGGATCCTTTCTTCCCTAGGCTTACAAGCATAGGCAAAGTGTGTTCTTAATTCAAGAGACGCAGAGAAAAGCCAACACACGCTGAAGAGAAGCAGATTGCAGTACAGAAACTAACCCCATCTGGCTCAGAGTAGCCTGAACTAACATTTTGGTGAGACAGAAATGAGAACCATAGTGAAAGAACCAGCACAACAAACGCTTAACAAACACACAATTTAAACTTTCATAATAACCAAAGAAGAGACCAGAGGCTTCTTAGGCAAAGTCACAGTTGCACCCTTTTTACCTTTAACCACAAGGCCCTAGTGTCCTTGCAAATACTCACCTGAAGATAGTAAGCAAATTACATCAGGCATCTTTTTAGTGCCAGGCACCAGCACACACAAATATCAAATTAAACTTTTGGAGACAGGAAATTTAGAGCAATGCAGGTTAAGAAGATAAGAGAGAAAATTATTACATAGCCATGACTGTTAGGAGTGCAGTGGAAATCTGTCCTGGTTTCAGACAGATGTAAAAAAATGAGAAAAGTCAGATAAGTAGCATAATGACAGCTCAGAAAAGCACTGCAAAAGACACCGAGGACGAGGTGATTGCTCTTGAAGAAAATAACAATAAACCATTATCCACCCTTCAGCAAACTGAAAGTGTAGTCTAGTAGATAATACCACCGATTAGGTGCTGACAGATAAAATTTCCAGTCCTAGCCATGTCACTCACCTGAATGTGGTAACCAAGGTCAGGTCATTTCATCTTTTTGCTACTCTGTAAGTTGTCTGGGAAAGAAAATTATCCTGACTGGCATTTGTACAGCACCTGACACACAGGGCCCTAATTTTTGCCTCTACCCAAAACCAGCACACAGTAATTTATCATGTTAGCTGGCACATTAAACACTTTCAAGAAGGCTCTGTTTCCAGAAGCTCCACGTCTCCCAATTGTGTTCTGCTTCTTCCAATGGTTGACAGTCTAACCATTGCCCGGTCTTGTCTTCACACAGCTGATAGTGAGGCCAAGTCTGTATTACTGTGTTACCGGGATTAGAACAGATACGTGCTACTTTGCATCCTAGGAACTGTGATCAAAGTTTGTGATCTGCAATTCAACCCATATCACATTGTTTGACAGACAGACAGAAAGTAGCACGATATATCAGCAAGGATACCAGACCTGGTACTGTTAAGACTAAACAGCATGAAACTTCACAATTATAACTAAAGGAATAATTCTACTAGAAACAGTAGTTGGTACGCTTACAGTCTCTGCAGACCACTTACCTTGAGAAGGCATGAGTCTCTTCCCACAGCCTGTCATGACTTATACTACCTGAATACCAGTCAAGACATATTCCTGAACCATAAAATCAGGTGCAACGGTTTTACAAGTATAAAGATGCTGCAAAAGTGATCCATAAACCCATGTTGACTCCCAGCTAGGATCTACTAGCACGTTCTTTGTTCCTGAAATGGGACTATAGCTTGTACAAGCTCAATGCCCCTTCTGTAACTGTTTGATTGCTCAGATCCACTTACCATACCCAAATAGCAATAGTTCCTGCTGGTAACCTGGTGCACTCGTAAAAATTCTGCCGTAGTAATTCTTTTTGAGGACAAATCAGTTCTCAAACACCTTTTGCAGAAGGAAGTTAGAAGCAATTCTCTTACCTGATCACCATTTTCTTCTGGGAACAATAGCAACTGGTATGTAAAAGGTGCCATTAAGCAAAACACAGCTCATCAGTCAAAACCAAGAAAGATCTTTAGCTTTTTGGCTTTTAAGATTATTTTGACTCTCCTGTAATTTTCTGGTGACACATTACACCTGCTGTTCCCCTCTGACACCCTGCCTCCGTAAACCCAAGATTCAATAACTTTTTTTCCTTAAGACAATGCTTGGTGTTTGTCAGGTTTAGAGCGCAGTGCTTATTTGGACTTGAACCCTAGACACAGTATTTGTTACATATTTGTCTAGGCAGAGTGTAACGTAATAGTAGGAGCTTAAAAAAAGACAGTGAGATTATCAATTGTATGCTTTTCACTGTGAGGGGCAAAAAACCAGGTGCAAGATAATTTCCTTCTTCTCAAGTGGGAAGATGATTCAGCTGCTATTTTGAAAAGGAGATGATATATAATTTGTCAGCCACTGTTCTGAAGGGACAAGATTACATACAGAATAGACACCCACAGGTGTCAAGGAGGCAAATTGAAGAGGCATTTTAAAGTCAAACATGACTGGCCTGTGCTGCTTCATATAAATGTAATATATTCTTTTGTTTCCTATGTTCAAAACCGAGGCAAAAAAGAAGTATTGTATTTATGGCCAAAGTCCTTGTCTAGCCCAAGTTCTACAAGCTTTTAGTATAGATTTGTGTCTATGTACACCTGTTTATTTGTGAAGACTATTTGTTAAATTTGACAGGCTTCCGCCAGCAATACTATAGCTGCTGTTGTGATAGCACCACCACCAGAGTCCTCAATAGGTATGCTTTGCAGAAGCATCTTAAACTGCCTTTTTGGAAGAACACATAAGAGGTAAGAGCAATGCATTACTGCCTTTCTTTTCAAATTACACTTGCTGTTAGTAGTAATTCATTTTTGACCTATCCAGAAAACACAGACCTAGAAGGATGTGCCATTTGTGTTATTGTTTAAAAAAATTAATAACTGTAGAGGAGATTAGAGATGAACACAAGGGGCCATGAGGAAGTTACTTAAGATCAGGAAGGTCAACCACTGTTCTTACTCCACACAAAAGTAAAGGACTAAGGGATATCATTAAATTTACAAAGATAGTAAGTGTAGCGCTACTACAATAAACAGCCCATAATTCATAAACAAACCTCATTGTCATAAGTTATCACTAAGATTGAGCGCTTAGTGAAATTAAGACCAACATATTTAAGCAGGTAAGTATGAGGTTTAAGATTTAAGCAAAGTGTGAGGTGATATCACACATGCAATACTGAATCATAATCTAGCCACCAGAGGACAGTGTATGGGAGGAAAAAGAGGATTCTTCAAAATCACAACTCACAATTTATTTCTATCTTCTTCTAATACACTGGGTACTGGACCCAAACTGGAAAGTAGACTAGACGAGCCATTGGTCAATGATTAACCATCAAGAAACTCACCAGTAAGAAAGGGCAACATCATTTATTAAAGCAAAGACAAGCTTAATGCAAGCTGTTATTTTAGTTGTTAGCCTAGATAATAAATTAACTTCTTTCTCCTGACACTTATATTGATATTGTTTCACTGGCTTCTATGGAGGACCAGCAAATAGTTTGAAAAGGGATTGAAAAGTTGATGTGCTTTGAGTTAGTTTTATTAAAGAAAAGAAGAAAATACTCAACAGCACATTTCAAAGCTATCTTGAAGACTTCAGATGGTATGCACATATTTCATAGAGGAGTTCAGGATGGCTAGTCCATTGAGTTTCCGCAGTTGAAAAATATGCCTGAAAAGACAACAGAAAGGTTGCTGGGGGGATATAAGATAACTAACAATAAAAGTGTTAAGCTTCCACTGCTCTGCTATACCCCATGCCCAAACTGCCAAGGATGTTTAATGCTACATTCGATAAAATCCTCCTGAAATAGCATGAGAAACAGTTTCTAGACTACTGTTCCCCACAAAAAGGGAATACTTTCACATACTCTTGGCAGGCAGCAGCAGACATTCTTTGCTGACATTTATACTTTTGTTTTGCTCTCATTATTGCTCTGACCTCTACAAACTTGTAACATCACTCCTCCTCCTTCCATTCTTCCAGCATAGGTAACATCACAAAGCAATGCAAAACGAGCTCCTTGAAACATATTAAGACAGGAACCCTAAAGCAGAACTGTGGAGACAGTACCGCAAGTGGGAATTCTAGTTGGAGGAAGGGTGATAGCTTTCATGGAGTATTTATATGAAGTAATCATTTGCCCTGTACCTGCTTGCTCTACGAATAGAATCAACTTACACTGGCCAGTTTTTCAAGAATTATCATCTAACAACCACCAGATGGTGCGGGGGAACAATAGCCTTTTTTTACAATACCTTGGTTCAGCGACACAAAGCTTCCCCAGAGCAATTGCTGCATTCTTCTGCACTAAAGTTCTTGTGGCATCACCACCAGCATGTTTCAACAAAATCATCACAACATTGGAATTCAGTAAGGATGTTGCTGCTCCAGGAACTTCAAGGCACTGGCCAAGGCAGAAAGCAGCATTTCCCACAATCATTTCATTCTCTGACTCCAAGAGCTTCAGCAGCACTCTGAATCCTGGGAGAAAGAGAGATTAATTGTACAGAATTTGTTCAAGTAGCACCGATATCTTCTCCTGTCTTTACCTAAACTCCTAGAGAGCAAGCATTGTTCCATGTTGGGCATTTTTCTAGAAAACCTGGAGGACCATGGGAATTTCATAGCAAGGATCCAGGATGCTGTCTCAGCTTCACCTGCCTAGATGTCTTTCTCACAAAACGGAATCTACGCTCTAAGAGGTTCTCTAGCATGGAGCTTGTGTTTCTGCATTTGTTTAATATTTCTCTGAAACTGAACATGCCACCTTTGCTGCTTGCAGGATCTTGCACTGGCCTCTCACCCCACCATACTAGCAGGGCAAGCACAGAGTAGAGTACTTATAGCACCAAGCTGAATGTGTTAAGACAGAAATGCTGTTGTGAAAAGAATAGCTGAAAAAAGGAACATAAAAAAGCTTTCTATATATCTTTAGCTAACATAAAGCAGCTCAGCTCAGCTACTTCTGTAACCTATACTAATGTACAGCAGCAGAGTATTTTGTCTATACTCTTGACACAGTTTTATAGCTCTTGCTGGCATCTGTAAGCAGCAGCAACATCTCACGCCACAGAGTCCAGAAACATTTAGATAGACCGCTTTCTAAATAAAATGAGCCATGGCTTTCACATGCATGAAGTTTCCTTGGGGGTTAAATAAGTCTGCTTTGGTTTTCTTTCATGGTCCTGTCTGTTCTTCCAGATCACATCCCACCTTTTCTGCTCCAATAATATCTTCTGAAAAGGCAGTGCTGCTCCAGATAGCAACAGTGGCTGGTGCAGAAGCTGAACTAAGCGGCCCAGCTGGAATGCAATTTAATGTCATGGGACTAAAGCCAACAGGCTTCTAGCAACAGGGCAATTTCTGGGTTGGCAAAGAGAGATGACAAAAGTAAGAAATAGTGACTTCTCACAAGATTAATACCCAGAGCTTTGGTGGAAAGAATGAGAGTGAAGTGTTATTGCTAATTTGAGGAAATGAAAGCTTCATCTACAGTTGACAGAAACTCACATGGGGTGTACAAAAGGAAGATGATGCTCTGAGAGGCTTTTAATGAGTGGAAATCCTTAGGGTTCAAGCTGAACTACATGAGCTGACAGTTTCTTGACAGGTTCAACCATTTAGATAAAACTTATGTATTCTCTGTTGTAGTTACATTAGCATTAATTGAACCTGGATTTTAAAGCATGACTAGAGGAAATATACTCAAAAATACCCTAAGACACCTGGTCTGATATCATCACTCTGTCTCCATATCCATTTCCTTTTAATACCAGGCCAGATATCCACGTGTAAATTGAAGGAAACTATAAACAGCCTCAACCTCTGGAAATCAGATGTCTAAATGAAGTTTCTTATTTTAGCCACTAACTTTGGGAAATACAATGCAATTCAGTTAGAGTTTACAAGCATTTTTTTTGAAAATATACATACTTCTGGCTCTGAAAAAGCATATCAAGCCATTTTACTAAAGCACAGTTTCTCTAACTCAGGCTCGTTATCTGATGTGCCTATTTCCATCCACACACAGAACTAAAGCTCATTAAGCACTATTTCAGGAGGTAAAACAGCACATTACTCGGAAAACATGGCTAAAGTCTTGCAAGAGTAAAACCCAGTGTTCGGTTCTGTTCTAGAGAGGAAGAAAGTAATCAGATGATACTTGAGGTTACATCTGTGTATTCAGTCTCTAATTAGTGAAGTTGTCACTTACTTTTATCTGACTTCACTAGATCTTCTTGAGCTTGTCTATTACTTCTGGTGCAGATGGAAAGGGTCTTTATACCATAATTGGATGTGATCTGTCCTCCAGCCTGGATTTGATTAGAATAAAGCACACATTAAGAAGCGTACAGTTCATACCCCAACTTACTCAAGGTTACAGAATAGCTTAGGTACCATGGAGATAGTTAGGTATTCCTTATGCCTAATCCCAAATACCAAATTAAGACCCTTGTAGAGTATATATCTCAAGATGAACACAGGCAGAAAATGACACAAGAACCATCTCTTTTCCTGCCAGCAACGAACATACAAAATTCCCTGAATCTCTGGAGCCCAATTCCTTTCAAACTATTAACTCCTCTGATGCTTGCGAGTTACAAGAGACAAGTTGAATGCCACAACCTTTTTCTTGACTAATTTTATCTGCATCATAGCAAATATGTAGAATCCACATCAGGCTGGGTGGATATACATTCTGCTAGATACACAGATATGCAGCAAAACAGTGTCTACAGATTAACGTATGCATTATTTAGGGAAAAACTGCTCCCAAGCTTGATTCAGCACTCACTGGTAATCAGTGGAAAGGGCTCCATTGATTTTCAGTGATCCAAATTAGATTCACACCAATTTTAAGCTCTAATTCTCCAGTTGGGCCTGCAGTAGTGGATTCTTGAATTTGCAGGTCTCTGCAAGCAGAGCTGTGCACATGCATCTGGCTCACATGGAAACAATTGAAAAATCTGGGCTACAGACCAAACTACAGAAGGCAGTCTAGTCTCCAAACTGGCTACCTACCTTAAAATTAAACTTGAGACCACTGTTACAGTGGACAACACAGATGGAGACACATGCAGCCAGAGTGACTGCACAGGTCTTTCTCCTAGGGAAAGGAGGCTAAACATAGGGGCAACTATGGTTTTCTTAAGGGACAATACAAGCAGAAATAAAGTTAATTTTGTGAAATTAATTTACTTTCAAGAATGTGACCATTTTCTTCACCACCCCTCCTTTCACTACTTCTTCCACTGCCGAGGAGGATGCTAGCAGGATGCGACTTAGCACTCCAATGGCTCTCTTAATTAGAAAACAGTGTGAGAGAAGAAAAAAAAATGTTTATTTGTCCAGACAACTTCAAGGAATTTTCAAGTTACTTTGGTTTTGCAGGATAAAACTAAAGTAATTAAAGTGATAAAAGGAGAAATTTACAGAAATATAATGAAGAACATCTTTAGGACATATCTTTTTTTATTGCTTACTGGAAACTGAACTCAGCACAGCTTCTAAAAACTCAGTGTAGAGAGAGATGAAACCAACCTGAAATCAGGACAACTCCTTGCATGTTTATTTATTGATACAAATTCCTAGTAGGAACCAGCCCAGCACTGCTGGAATTGAGTCAAGTAAAACAGATCAGAACAATTCATGCGAGTTCATGAGAGGCAAATGGACTCTGAGTCCACATCTGCTCCTACCTATTTGCCTTGAATAACTGCTATCTGTGGGAGTTACACAGCATTAATAGGAGTACCATCTCCTAGGTATGATTCACATACAAGAATTGAAAAAAAGAAACACCCAAATTGTTCTTGCTCTTTTGCTTCTAGATTGATTTTTTTTTTTAAGAGTTTTACATTGAAAACCATCCTAAGGATGAAATGATTTGTAAGAGCTTCTATTAAGTAGATTTCAAGAGAACATTGAGAACCTCTTGCATCAAACAATATAAAAAACTGAATAAAATAAGTGGTATATTATTTCTTTACTACCAATAATTACAAAAGTTTTAGGCTTCAAAGCCTAACGTACAGACTTGCACAAGGCAGCAGTTTGCACTGAAGTGTTCAGGTCAGGTCAGCTAATACAGTCTTTCGTTAGTCCATAGATATCCCACTTACTGTCACAATCCTTCCATCCTTATCCCTGAGGAGAGACATGCACCTGCCACTTATGTCCACAGCAAAGTACTGAAACAACAATGTGAAAAACTCAGGTCCAGTGATGGCTGGGAAGTGTTAGAGTAGAAATGGGTTAATAAACAAAGTACTCTACAACTAAGATTCCAATGGAGATCAGGGCACACATAGCACTAAGTTCCTAACACTTCAGCACCCAGATGTAACTGAAGAAATTCTTCCTCTTGATGGAATCCTTAGTTTTAAATAATTTAGGAATATGCCAAGCATCTAAGAATATCCCATAATTGGAGACTGATGCCAAACAAAATATTTATACCACTATGGAAAGGTACTATATGTGCTTTCCACTGTACTTTTCTCATAACTGTGTATATGGGGGGGGGTGGCAGTGGAGAAAATCTTGTAATTTTTTTCACTTTTTAGCTTACTTAAATTGTCAACTACCCTTAATGATAACCTTAAACACCAATAAAAAAATTAACTGAACACCAGCAAAATCCAAGGTTGGCAGCCTTTAAGAGCTTCAGCATGCTGTGGTGGTGCATTCCTCCCCCCACTCTTTTCCTCTGGGCTACGATACGATCTCAGAACCTTCTGTTNCTATAGCTGCCAAACTGCTCAAGCAATTCTGAATTTCAGAGGAAGTTGTTATAAGAACACCACTACCAAATCACAGATCTTGCATACCTGGATGACCACATTTGATTCAAGCAGTAGGTTCATCATTAGGCCCAGCACTGCAAACAAACACTCCTGGTATTTGGGTGTGCTGACATCAAAGCATTCATCCTGTGTACAAAGGAGAGAAGAGTGCAGTCAATTCAGAGATTCAGAATATGCACTTCCTCAGTCTTCTGCGTGTTTACTGATGCACCACTGATGCTCACTTATGTGCTTACTTATGCACTTACTTATGACACTTACTTACGCACTTACTGATGTTCGCTGATGCAGTGTTCCCCTGGTGCACCATGAACTCAGAAGGAAAAGTCCTGTGAGCACCAGAGCTAATGATGCCTTTTTGATACAGATTCATTCTTGTGTTTGTTTCACTTTGGTATCTAAAGCTGCACACTCCAAACTTCTGATGTTTAGGCAGTTAACAAGATCCTTTCCCACCCTCTGAATTCTTTAGTTTCTGAGGACTGAGTTCATACCACATCCTTACCCTGAAAGGGGCCACTTACAATAAGGGACCACTCACCGTCCTCCACCCATCTATCGATCCACAACTTATGTGAAAAATGGACCGCTTTGAGACCTTTATCCAACTACCAGACTTGAAAGATTTCAGTCAAGGGTTCAGAGCTATTAGGGGAGGCAGACAAAACATGAGAAGGGCAACGAAGCTGGTGAAGGGCCTGGAGAACAAGTCTTATGAGGAGCGGCTGAGGGAACTGGGATTGTTTAGCCTGGAGAAGAGGAGGCGGAGGGGAGACCTCATTGTGGTCTACAACTACCTGAAGGGAGGTTGGAGCGAGGGGGGGTCGGGCTCTTCTGCCAAGTAACAGCGATAGGACGAGAGGAAACGGCCTCAAGTTGCATCAGGGGAGGTTTAGGTTGGACATGAGGAAAAAATTCTTTCCTGAAAGAGTGGTCAGGCCTTGGCACAGGCTGCCCAGGGCAGTGGTGGAGTCCCCATCCCTGGAGGGATTTAAAAGACGTGTAGATGAGGCGCTTGGGGACATGGTTTAGTGGGCATGGGGGGGTTGGGTTGACGGTTGGACTTGATGATCTTAGAGGTCTTTTCCAACCTTAATGATTCTATGATTCTATGATCACACAAGTGCCACTTCCACAGGAGACAGGGCTGAAAACACTATTCTAGGGAGCCGTCAAGTTTCTTTACCACAAGCTTTAAGCATGCTTGCCAGCACTCTTTGCACTCGGCCATCTGCATTCGAATGACTACATCTGCACACAGATTCCCCATGATGCCAATGCAACGGGCAAGGGCTGCCTGGTTCACCAGCTTGGCAGAGGTCTAGAAAGAGAAGAGTGGCATAACAAATTAAGAACAAATGACAAGGGAACAACAAATCAAATACATGCTCCTATCCCTCTGGCAATGGAAAATGGAATTCCAGAATCTCTCTCACCTATGTTAAATCCCAACTGTCCCAAGTTTGCAAATCACCCTCATTTTCACAATGAATCTCCTGATGATGTTTTAAGAGTCTTGGGGAAAAAGTGACTGGATTCTGTGGTCCCTAACCTCAGACTGTGAATATTTCCTATTATCACTTACTTAGGTCACAGAACAGAACAGCTTCTGCTGCAGTTGTAATTCCAGTAAGATATGTTCAAAAGGAGAGAGCAACAAGCAATGTAAAAATGCTGTAATTATTGCATTGTCTTGGTGCTCGTATGGAGAAGTGGAAGTATTTTACTTTCCAGCTGTATCTGCCTTTCTGCAACAGAACCAATCTTCCCTATCATCTTCCCTCTTCCTGAGGACAGGTTTCTGTACCAACAGTATTGTAAGTTTCTAGTTTAAAGAAACCATAACCAGGAAAGGGATCTGAACCACTAAACATCTTTACCTTGTGACCTAATGTCATCTCTTCACCCTGATCTCTTAGATTAGAAAGAAACAGAAGAAGTCACTATCTAAGATGTAACCAGTTGGTGACAGTGGATTAAAGTCACATTAAGAAGAGTGTAACACAAAGCTGAAGGTGAAATCCTGGCCTGACAGATTACCAGTGGGAATCTGCAACCAAGTCCAGAGTTTTCACTGAATATAAAACTAGTAATGTGTAGAAACCAAGCACTAAGTACTGGAGACTGAGAACATTTTCCTGAGGAAAGTGTATGACAAAACTGGATTTCTTACACCTACAGAACCAGAGACATGGTAACTACTGTAGTTCTACCACAGAGGGGTTCTGTCTAGGAACAACTGGCTGTAAACTGGAAAGAGCTGTCATAAGACATGTTACACAAAAGTAAACCAGAAATATAGAAATTGAGATCTTTCATACCAGCAACTGGGTGAATAAAGGTAAAACACCTGTGGAAAGCATGACATGACACTGGGTTTTGAACCTGTTGAGGGATAAAGAAAGCCATATTCGGACACTTAAAGCTTTAGACAAAAATCACAACACAACAGCAACATAAAGACATGTAAACATCAGTCAGCAATGTACCCTCGGAGCAAAGAAGGCCAACAGCCTCTATCACTAGCTCATTTAGCACATTTCAAAGTACAACTTTATAAAAAAGAATGAAGATATGTAAGTTACCTTTCCTCTTGAGTTAAATCAGATAGTATGTTCATGGCACTGCTAGCCCTGGCATCGGCACTGTTGACAAACGTCATCAAAATCTGCAGCCATCTGTTGTTTTTTTAAAAAAAAAAAAAAAGTCAGTTTTGGTTTAATTGCTAAAGATCAAAATTGTGTTTTAAGCGCACCAACACAATTTATGATCTTAAATTCCTTTGTGTTCAGTAGGGTTTTGACCAAGCTGGATATACTAGGCCCTCCAAACATACTCAGTCACCTAACTTCCATTAGAACAGTATTTTGGCAATAGATAGATAGATAGAATAGAACAATAGATTCTCTGGCAATATTGTCCCTCTTTGCACAAGTACAGTGATTTTAACACATGTACCAATTTCTGTCAGCATTAGAACGTTTCATCAGCATGTAAGCCTCACAGACATTTGAAGCTAAGCTGCTTTGCTGCTGACAAACATCTTAGGGACAGACAAGTAGAATGCAACAGATAGGACCGAGAACACCATCAGCACAGCCCAGTACTGAACAGCTTCAACAGATTGTAAAGGCCTGCAGGGAATGTCAATGCTGATGCTTGCATGGCTTAAAAGGACATGCTGAGCAAACCCAACGGTCTTTGGAGAGGTTTAACTAAAAAGCTTTATAGTAGCAAAGGAAAATTAACCTCTTGCCTGAATAAAAGAGCATCATACCATTCACCTTTTGAGCTTGTGGAATAGTGTGTGCTTGTGGCTGTGAGATTTGAACTGCATGCAATTCACAGAACTTCAGACTGTGAACCCATAAGCTCTGCCGAACAATAAGTACATCTGCAGATATGTGCTGGGGTTTCCACATGCTCCTCTACTGAGTTGAAATTCTCTGCCACTCTTCTCTAACTTTGTAGCACGGTAGGAGAACCTATAGTCTCGTCTCTTTTTGATGATGAGCCCAACTGCCGAGAAGCTCAATATCTGCAACTTTACCTTCTGAACATCCTAACTCTTTTCAAGCAATCAGGCCCAGGATCTCTTTCAGAAGTTAGCAGAAGATTTTTCAGGCTCCTGATATTTCAAGCCACAGTAACATTATCTGCCTTTTTTAAGCATCCTCTCAGATGTGGCTCATTTCTTTACCCTTTCCTCCAGGGAAAAATGTCTCTGGATTCAAGTTGTATATAATATAGCAAAGTGTGTACAACTGTTGGGAGTATCTTTTCTGTTCATCCATTGCTTCGAACCATGTAGTGCAAACCAGTAAATTAAAATTTCTCCTCTGCTTAACTCTAGAAGGAAATAGCAGGACAATAGGATAAAGGTAATAGACTATTGTTTCTTTCTCCACTCTGTGAGTTGTGGCAACACTGAATAATCATAAATACCAATTACCAAATGAGGAGAGAGTCGCAGCTTGAAACCATGAGCTAATAAGAGACAACAGTGTAAACTCCTGGTTGAGTGCTAGACAAACACACGCTTACTGGTTTAAAAAAAGGTAACCATGCCTCAAAATTACATGAGCATCCTCAGGAATATGCCCTTTTTACTTAGTTTCAAAGACCTCTTCAGATACAAAGTTTACTGTAGTTTTCCCCACACACCTAACTTTTACTTTTGCTTAGCTAGGCCTGTTCTTCAAGGATAGAAGTCTCAATTTCATTATGTTCCTTTCAGAAAGCCTATCACCCTGATGCTAGTGGAATGAGTTCTGAACATGTGTGAACCCAGGCATTAAGGAAATTTTTTCTAAGGTATATTAGTGTTTATTACTTGGTTAGGTCCTGGTGCCTGACCAGCAGTCTCCTCCCATTCTCATTCTCTGAGTAAAGAGAAATTAGTGCCAATGTCTCCTTTTGGATCTCAGGTACCCCAGAAGAAAGCAGTTTTGGCAGCTGTGCATTCACATCAGGGTGAGTCAACAGAAGACGCTGATTTTCTTCTGAAAAAAGAGAAGATCTAAGAGCAATGTCACACACAATGGCATCCTCATCACTCTTATAATTTTTTTTTCCTAGGTGCTGATTTAACAGGTTTAATGTCTTTATTTCATCCACTAATGTGCTCATTCACTCTGATGTGTTCATCTTGCATAACACTCCTGCAGAGCAATGGTAAGGCAGAACAACTAATCTTCTCTCAGGTCCATTACTTCAACACATACACTGGTGTTTGAATTTCTACTCTCACTAGCAACACGCTATCTTCCCAGGCACCAAGCACTTCTTCAAACAAAGAGACACCAGAATCGTGAGCACAAAGTGCTCCTCACTTCATCAGCTGCCTGCAAATTCCTAGGGTCCAGGCTGTTCAGGCACAATAGTACACTGCCCTGCCAGGCACAAACGTGTAAGCTACACAAACCTGCACATTACTCTGTATTTACTGCTAACTACCTACAGGCAGACTATAAAACGGGTTTTCCCCTTACCTTACAGCATAAATATTATCTTGGGCAACAGCTGGATCCCGTGATATATAAGTCAACACAGACGCTGACACCAAGCATTCTGTATTTTCCTTGTGTGGCACTCTGCACCACTTTACCACCCACCACCACCCCAGACTATTTCTCAACTACGTGTATACTCCCTAGAAACAGAGGCAAGGGCTACCTGCCCAATGACTACTGATTGTGAATACCAAACGAATTCAGCCTTCTCTAATGGCACTTCTATAAAACTCTGCTTTTTGCTGGTGTAACTGCTTAAAGAAGACAAAATTATACAAGTGATATTATCTTAAAAGCAGCAATAATCATGGGGAATTTACTTTGCACCCCTTCAGATTTACTTTCCACCACCTTAGTAGATTTAAAACACTCACAGAAATAGACTGGAAATTTCATCCCATGATGCACAGAGCCGCCAAAATTGCGGTTGCTGCTAGCAGTATACCTCCAACACTTGCATTTGACCTGTACAACTTTGTTTACAATAAGGTCTGGACCCAAGTGCTCTGGGAAAGTGATGTTCATGCCAAACAACAGTTTTAGACACAGTAAGTGCCACATTAGCAGTACATTAACAATGATTAATGTTGATTACATAGTTTTACCATTTCCAGCGCAGACAGCTTGCCAAAGGAATAGAAGAGAAACAGACAGGTCCACTTCAGCAGTGTTTTTTCTCTCTGCACAGAAGCCCCTAAATTAGAAATGTTAGCTCGTAAAAAGAGCAAAGGACAGATCAAACAATTAGCTTTTTGGCTAGGGAAATCAGCAAAGTCCCACAGAGATGAGGATCTGCCACATGAACACTTAAGCTCATAAGCTCTAACCCAGCTCAATGGTTAAACATTTTTAGGATTATCACACTTGTTCTCCAGAGGACCTCCCCTGAGACCAGATTTATTATCTACTAGCTCTACTCTACCCTCAACACCACAGACCCTGTACGAGCATTACACGGCACAATACAGGTGAAATTCAGTTCTGCACTGAGATAGTTGTGAATAGCCAGGGCATAAAAACTTGGTGCAAATTTGGAAGGGCTTCATCACTTAAGTCTGTTTACAGCCAGTACCCAAAATACTGATGAACTACTAAAGAAGTCTCTGTGTTGCAGTCCCCTTGACAACCTTAAAGAATAGCTCTCCTGCCCTGTTCAACCAGATCACGCTGTTCTGAACCAACTTAGTTGTGCAAAATTTTCAAATCACATCTTTTGCGTGTCTTACTTGTTTCCATTATCTATCTGAACTTGACTCAAATATACATTCAGAAAAGGGATCCCTTTAAAGACAAAGTTTATAAAGCAATACAGATAACTATTAGTCAGATTTGTTTCTTGATTACTGAAACACAATATAACGGCTGCCAAGAAAATACAGCAGCAGAAGATACAAGTCCCCCCCCGAGATGATCCTCTTCCTTGATTACAGGATTAGAGAGTTTCACAGGTTACATTACTGAGCTATATGGCCAAATATTTACTGATGGCAATTAATAGCACCGGGAAGTCTAGCCAGGTATACTTAAAGCAACTAAGTGCTTTCAGATGTTCTTTTATATTAAGTTTTTTTTACAAACTTTCTCTCACTATGAGAGATAGGATAACTGTACCAAAATAGGAGACAGAAGCAAAAATTCATTAATTCTGTTCAGTGCATCTAAGAGAGCACTGTTTGTATAAGAGTGAGATATAAGTCAATCCATTCAGACATTAAAATCTGTTATTACATTATCTTTTGATCATTTCACTTGCATTTCAGGAGGTGATTGTGTTTCTTGAAAACAGTATTTTCATTTTCTCATGCTGTAACATCCTACTGTTTTCCTTTGGAGAGCTCTTACCGTCTTACAATCTCGTTGTCTTTGAGGATACTGAATCCATTGTTTGTTCTAAATAAGGTTTGCTCAGTGCCTGAAAAATTCAGAGATAAACAAATCAGCTCTATGATCCATCTGGCTGATGTATCATTATGAAGGCAGACTCCTGCTCTTCTGTAATACAGTGTTAAAAGAAAAGGTCACTGGATCAACAGCTTTGGGAAAAGAACAACATTAAAACAGGGGAAAAACTCCAAGAGTGCTACTTGAAGGAGAAGCAGCTTTGAAGCTGAAGACTGCTCTAATTCATGCCTTGTGTTGTAAAGAACAATTGACTCAAGTTAAAGGCTTTTTACAAAGACTGAAACATGAGACTGGCTTTGCAAATCAATATGCTTTAACAGAGAATCACAAATATTTCTAAACAAATGAAACAGCGCTTAAGAGACCCAAATCTGTAAGAAGTCTTAAGAGCTCAGCTATAGCATCAGTCTTGTTCTAAAAAATAAATGTAAATATCTACTGGCCATAAATATTGAAATATCAAACATTTTATGTTTTAGATATAGGAATAGCTTTTCTGTTCCTTTAAAAACTACTCCACTTGTATTCATCTACTTGGATTACAGCTCCCGTGATCAACAAGCTTTGCATCAAATACTCACAATCTTTCACGGCTCCTGTCAAAAGTCTGATCCCTCCTGTATAGTAGAGGATATTCTGGTCAGGCCTATCAAGTTTCTGCAGCAGTTCTTTTATGGACAGAGCGGCAAGCTTTCCAGACTGAACTTTCTTCATTGCTCTCTCTTCATCTTTCATTCTTTTTTCCTCCAAGTTTACCTCGTTCATACAATCTTGGAAATCAAAAGATAACAAAGCATGGCCGTTAAATGTTTTGATATGGTCAAGTTTCAAGTAAAAAAATGAAGGTGACTCCATGACAGAGAAAGCACTACCTTCTACATACACATGTACAGAATGACCCATGGCTCTGATGAGTGAAACAGAGCTTAAAGAAGAAATAATGAAAACAAAAGCTGCATGAAGAGACTCCATCAAAAGTTCTGAAGAGCAGAACAGTGGTTTCAATTAAGTCCCATCATGAATCGAAAACAAGGGACGACAGTGTAAAAATTTCTATTTCTTACCTTTAAATAGACTTTCCTTTTGGGGATCAATTTGTAAGATCTTCTCATAACATTGCCTGGACTTAACAGAGAAAAGAAACGGGCTCTCAATTTAAGATAAAAAGATAATAAAAATTATATCCTAGTCAGAGTCATCCTGTTAAAGCTTAAAAGTTCTTGGGCCACAGGACTTAATAAGTGTGAAAAATAAAATTTATGGAGAGACACAAGTCAAAACTTTCATAATTAAAAGCTTAAGTTGAAATTATTTTCAGTCCCTAGATCTGCCTGCTATTTCAAATTAAAAGGGTAATTTCAACTGCAAACCTAGGAACGTACTAGTAGGAACAAAAAAGCAATGTTCCAGTGAGAAAACAGACAATGAGCCATAGCATTAAAACTGCAGGAACCGTAACTATCAGCAGGGATCAGACATGTGCATCTTGTATCTTTATCTTCTATTTGTGCATTTTGTGTATCTTAAGCATATACTCGGAATTAAACTGATCAACAAGCTTGCAACAGGGAAGAACCTTCTTCACAGATCAAGCTGCCAAGAACCCTTCAAGGTGGATTTCTTGTAGACTTGTATTGCCCATGCTCTACAGCTATTTCTAGTGAAGTTGTTTCTGACAGGATCAGAAATACTTTTGAGCTTGCCTGCTTTTCTCTTCAGGCTCTTTATTATTTTCAAAGATGAAGGGTCAGAGTTGTATTAAAATATCTGGCAGTTTATTCCAAGCTTAAGTATTTGTTAATAGGATGTTCCATTATTTTAACATTATTTATACTTCCATTAGGTTTTCACATATGAAATGCAGAATTAAATCTTTTTTTTGACATTCATTTCACTAGGATGTTGGAAAAAATAAATTGCTCTCACTAGCACCTTTCTTAACAGTTCACTTAGCTTGAAATATGTAGAGATTTTTCTTATCAACCGGTGACGTGCAATCATTTCTTACTTATATGCAGCAACAGTTTAATAACACCCGCTGCACAGAGCAATTTAGGATAAAAAAGTGAAATACACTTTACTCAATTGCTTCTTTGGGGGAAATGTAGTCACTACTAGTGGACTGCAATTACAAGAGTCTGCAGTACCTGACAAGGATACTCCTTCATTCTGATCCTTACCTGAGCTGAAATATGGCACTTCCAGCACTACCACTTCCCTGAGCACACGTTGCTAATATCAGTCTTGAAGCACTTCAACAGAAGTGCCAAACATGGGATTCTCTGAGCATATACACAATCCTTGCAGACTCCCCAAACACTCACCCAGTCTAGACTCAAGCCTCACAGCACCAGAGTAAAGCTTGCTGTCTTGGTGTCTGACAGCCAAGTGGTGACAAATTCCCATAGATAAACCACGTATACTGGATAGAAAATTCCATCATTCTTCTGAGGTTGATTAGAGTACAAATTCACACAGCTACACAGAAGTGCCCTCCTATGTTTTGTGTGTACCAAAGTAAAGGACACGGGCTATTTTACTAAGATGTGGAAAGACGACTTGATTTTAGAATTATTAGTCTTCGCAAAGCACAGAAAAATTCTCTCAAGTCTAAAGGCTCAACACACTTTCATTTGTCCGATTCTTAAGATCAGAAATTTCTTCCTCGCACAACATCACGTCAAAACATCAGAACAAAACATGGTCCCATGGCCACAAGTTTTAGTCAACTTACCTCACTGTAGCGCTTAAGTGCCAGGTGAGCTTTCCCCATTAGAAAATAGGCTTTAATACATTTTTCATTGCACTGTGTTAAAAAAGGAATTATTAATTATGTGTTTAGAAATTTTAACCTTTTAATATTTTTTCGAGCCGTCTGATTAATAGTTATAGCTGCCCAAAATAACTGTAAGCACAGAAAAGGGTATTCATACCATCTACTAGAGGCATCTAAAGCTGAATTATTACCACTAGGTACCAACTTTCCTTCCCTATGCAAGGAACATAGGCTTTGGTCTGGTTAAAGGTGGAAAGCAGCTGGTGCCAATACCCTTCCCAGAAAACTGCACTTCAGGCAATACAAGCAGACTCTCATGCAATTAGGCAATGTTAAGGCCTACATCAACAAGTCTATAATTGCAGAACTTTTATAACAACAGAATTTCCATGTGTCTTTTGATTAGTTCTGCCAGGAATGAAATAAGTACTAATTTTCATTAGCTGTGCACAAAAAAAATTGAGGAAACATCTAGCTCAACACTAACAGACCTTTTCCAGTTCAAGTATGTGTCAAAAATATTGATTTCTTGAAATGATGCTGACAACATTATTAATAATCTGTTAATTGTGTTGTAGTCAGGGGCATCACTGATGTAACACAACTGAATTTGGATTCGGCTCTTTGGCATTTTATATAATCTTTACCTTTCCCACTAGATCTGATCTTTGTGAACTTGAAGAGTCCCTTTTCCCTTTTTAGAAGGATGAGCAAGATACTGTGTGCCAATGTGTGCAGTTAGTAGCTTATTATCACTTACAACAAACTTTTTAATTAAAAGCTCTTAAGAGCTAGAAAACCTTCTGCACACAGGCAGCACTGAAATATTAACTGCTTTATACTGTTCAAGTTAACTCAGAATGCAGGAATCTGTGCAACACCACCACATTCTTTCATTTCCATTAGCAAGTTGTCTCCATATCATCAGTTACACACAAACCTGCCTTCCAGGAGCACTTGACCTGATCATAAAAGACAGAAACCTGAAGTTACCTTTAATGCCCATTCACAGTCACCAATGGCTTTTTCATAGTCATGCGTCTTCAGGTAGGCCTGAAATAAAACCAGAGGAAGTCCAGGCAGAAGAATTAGAATACTTCAAACAACTTCCACTAACTATTGTACAAGCATTAACTAATTAAAAAAAAAAAAATAGACTCCTGATTTGCCTAGCCATTGATTTTGCAGGATAATTACCAGCTGTTTCTTAACTTGTCTTCCATCTCCTTGGAGTTTGTAATTTAGAATAAATTTAATAAAACAAAATTCAATACACACATATGGATTATACAAGGCAAGTAGAGAATGCAAAGCAAATGTTAACATTCTGCAGTTATAAAAGCGATCTCTAAAAAAATAATAATAATTAAAAAAATCAGTGCATTTAAATAAAACCATGAACTAGAATGATTTTTTCCCCACTTACTCTGGAGGAGCAGGGGTTCACCTGTGCCACATCCAAGAGGGAGGAGACACGAACACTCCCACAGGAAGGACTAGCCACAGGAGAACTAAAGCTTCTGAGGGATTCAGACACATCGATCAAGAGGGAAGAATTTACACCTCTAATGATCATCTTTGTGCAACTCTTTATTAAGTTTGTAAAAAGATTAAAACCTTCAGCCTGCACTGTCTTGCTGTTAACTTCTAGCCACAGTAAAAATTTACTGTTGATAATATGGCAGCAAGGCAGAACTCATTAATTCCTGGTAGTGGACGATGGCCAGGAAGAATTGCTTTCTCTCTTTTTTAAGCCTCTCTGTAATGCAACGTATATTACCTTTCATGAAAATCACTTAGATAGTAAAACAATCCTTTTTGGGTTCTATCCTGGTAAAATAACACTTTACACACAGTTCATTTCCACATGCTGACCTGTGCTCTGTTTGTGTAAAGTTCCTGCTTATCTTTCAGTTTTTCCAGACCTTCTGTGTATCTCTGAATGGCTATGACGTAGTCTCCTTTCCTGAAGGCATCGTTTCCCTTCTCTTTCAGAGCTGCAAAACAACAGACACGCATTCAAAATAACATTTGTTTTTTATTTCCCCAAATAATGACTGAAGAAAGAGAGGCCATATTCTCCTGTTGGAATAATCATCAAAGTTCCAGTACAGCTCCACTGCAGCTGTCTTCATCAGCCATTATTTGCAAGGGACTTCTAAGCTATTCAGTGCACATGATTCCCATTCCTCTTTCAGTGGGAAAGCTGAACCTTTGTCTTTGCTCAGCCTAGCTCCAAAATATGCAAACTCACTCCCTCCATCCCTAGACTTTATCCTAAAGAGGACAGTCCAGAGAAGAACAGGTTGTGAAGTGTTACCTGGAGTACTGCGTCCAGCTCTGGAGCCCTCAGCACAGGACAGACATGGATCTGTTGGAGCGGGTCCAGAGGAGGCCACAAAAATGATCAGGGGGATGGAACAGCTCTCCTTGAAGAAAGGCTGGGAGAGTTGGGCTTATTCAGCCTGGAGAGGGGAAGGCTTCAGGGAGACCTTATTGCAGCCTTTCAGTACTTAAAGGGGGCTTATGAGAAAGATGGGGACAAACTTTTTAGCAGGGCCTGTTGCGACAGGACAAGGAGGAATGGTTGTAAACTAAAAAAGGGTAGATTTAGACTAGATATAAGGAAAAAATTTTTTACAAGGAGGGTGGTGGTGAAACACTGGCACAGGTTGCCCAGAGAGGTGGTAGATGCCCCATCCCTGGAAACATTCAAGGTCAGGTTGGATGGGGCTCTGAGCAACCTGATCTAGTTGAAGATGTCCCTGCCCATGGCAGGGGCGTTGGGCTTTAAAGGTCCCTTCCAACCCAAACTATTCTATGATTCTAAGTGTATAATCCTATTATATCCGGCTAATCCGTGCTGTGGACAAGATCGTTGGTCTCAGACAACCAAGGCACTGTCTCTGTGTGCATAAGAATGGCAATCAGAGTAGCTCAATAGTCTCTTAAATCAGCTCAGTTCCTGCTAAGTAGTTTTTGAAGGCATTAGCTAGAAAAGCCTTTAGCAATTACCATTTGCTAAGTGTTCATTTCTCTTCCTTCGTTTAGCTCGTTCTTTTGCATCCTTTTCCAAAATTGCCAGAAAGCCATCTTTGAGCCAGGAGAGTTGGTGGTATTTTATTTAAAAAAAAAAAAAAAAAAAAAAAACTTAAAAAAAAACAGAAAGCAAAAACCAAGGCCCCAAAAAATGA